>QJNU01000455.1:0-36489 GCA_004154915.1 Monosporascus ibericus | reverse complement strand
CCCCCCCCCCCCCCCCCCCCCCCCCCCCCCCCCCCCCCCGCCCCCCCCCCCCCCCCCCCCCCCCCCACACTATATGAATATGAAACTACCAAACGTAAGGTGGGCGTTCTTAGGGACGGCGGGAACGGCAACTAGAATCCCTAAAACGTTTCACATGAAGCCAATGGACATGTTTGTCCATGATCACCTAGACTCCCTGCATGATCCGTGAAAGGGAAGTGGACAGTCATGGTATGGGGCGACTGACCTCTGTTGATAGTGTCACCTCGGCCTGAGCCTCCAAACGTTCGTGTCTCACAGTGCCTCACTGGCGTTGTCAACTAAGCAAAAGCCGCTTTCCATGAGTGTAAATGCAGCCGAAAATATTCCACAGCACAAGTAACATACAAACTTCTCTTTTGGGAACATCACTTACACTATTAGTAGGTCCTTGGCAATACGAAAAATATGTATCGCTCGGCGCCATTCTACTCTAATGCTCTTCTATTCGAGCCGTATGTCGAGCGGACCCTCTGCTTCTAGCCGTAGATCAAGCAAACAATGTGGGGATATTCAGTAGTGCGAACTACTCACAATATATATAGTTGCCAAGATGCCGAGACGAACCGCCCCCACGTACGGAGGTCGAAACAACGCAATGCACCCGACAAGAGATCCATATGGAGTAGGGTAAAACCTTGATAATTCGCCCGAAGCTAATGCGGGGTTACTACTACAAAAGGTGAAGCGGCGGAAATATCCCATATCGCGTAATTTCGCACATCTTATGTTACCCGAAAATTAACTTACGGCCCCTTTTTATTAAGTATAAAAAAGACTATTTATAACGGGTATAACGGGGCCATACTGCATTGGCGTCAGATTTGCTTAGACGAATTTATCAATCTTCACGGTAGATGCACGGTCCATACACCGGCATAATAAGAAAGTAGGAATGGAATCGGCAATTTGCCGATATGGATGACCATTGGTGGACCGCCTTGGATGTTTCAGAGTACATTTTATTCTTAGTAAATTGTATGGAAAAGTATGTACCCAGGAACAGGGCAAGTGACCCCATCGACCCTCTGGACCAGCCCCTTAATCAGCCATGCCGACCACCAAAGTGCAAGCCACACAACTTGGTGTGTAACACCGCAGTCCACTCAATAAGGAGACGACAGCAATTCCTGATAGCTTCAATGAAATTTCCGAATGGATGGATTCGCCCAACGGGTGGACGATGGTTAAGTTGCTTCAGCCCTGCCTAACCCTTGTCAACAAGATCCGACTCGATGCGACAATCGTTCTTCCACTAGCAAACATGTCTCGGCAATTCGCCATGAAAGCAAGAGAAGGGTGCTGGAGTCTAAAGGTGGGCGCTCGGAGCGTTCCATGGATCGAGCTTATCTAAGTATGCTGTATCCCCACAAAGGGGCAAGGGTGCTTCAAAACTACGACGACTACTTCAACCCGCCAAAGGACGGGATCTAGAGAAGTGATGAGCTCCTCGAGAGGAAGGGCGAAGGCCAAATATATCGATTGGATAAGGTCAAAATGCAAGGGAGTCTTAGATGAATCTCTTCTTCTTAAGGCCACCATTCAGAGATAGTGTTCAAATAAGTGGGAGATTTACTTATGATTGTTAGGTAGCCTCTGCTAATACGATATGTAGGAACTGTTGATTATGCGGCTTTTTGTAAGCTATGCCTTGACAGGCATAAGCATTAAGGCCGGGAAGGCGCGCATCACTGATGTATCAGTTGGATATGTTACCTTAGCGAGCTCAGGCCTCCCTAGCGCTAAGCTTTTGCTTAACCATGCTCTTGACCGGTTCTGCTTATTTAGAGCTGCTTCCTTTGTCATCATTGATGACATCTACTTGACCAGGACTTCCCTTTTCGATCACCGGTTGGATCATATTCAAGAGCATTCACTATGGCCTCCCTTCAAATCATCCCATGGACAACCCCATGAGCCCCCAAACCTCGCGCCTGTCCAGCAAGTCACCTGCCTTCACACTATCACCAGTATTGCTCCAGACATCTGGTCCTCAGCAGCAGAATGTGGACATATCTAGTTACCAAGATCTCGCTGCTGAAAGCCACGATCTTCCTTGTTCTACTGCACGCGATGATAAACCGCAAGACTCACCCGTGTTTGTGTCGAAACCTTCAAAACTAGGCCTTGGCTTGAAAGCAACGAACAAAATTGGCAACAGGGGAAGCATTGGTAAGCAACGCAAGTAGTATCGTAGGTTCGGCAATGACTTGAGGCTGTCTTACGTTAATGAATCCCCATCGTTACTTATCAACCGATGACCAGCGTTCATAGAAAACACGCGCATACCTAGGTCGGTAGAGGTATGCACGAGGGTTTGAGCCAAGTGGTCTTCACTTCGATGGAACAAGCGCCCACAAAGTGATTACCTGCATATCTCTTGCTTTCAAAGTGACTGGACCCAAAAGGCCTACCCGAGTCCGGCTTCATCCTGCCGTCGAAATGGTGTCTCTCCTGCCACGTACGTCTTGCGATAATTCAGGAAATAATGGTTCCCTCTTGCCTGATGTTGCCGATGCGATGGCTCTTTAGCAAATTGTAAGCATAATCAGGGCATAGCTGACGCATCTTGGGTGCTAAACGAGAGAGTACATCGTGCCTCTAATATATCTGGACCCAAAATGTCTATCTGAGTCTCGTTTCATCCTGCCTTCGAACTGGTCTCTCTCTTTCCATGTACGCCCAGCGGTACAAGAAATGACGGCTACCTCCTACCATACTACTTAGTCTGAAGGTCTGACTGATGAAAGCTCTTTCCATAGACAACAAGATGCGAGCACACTGTCCGGCTATAAACATCCCCCCCCACTGGTCGTCCGTCCCGTCTCTTCTTCTTCTTCTTTTCTTCACACAATTCACAATCTTCGTTGCATATCATGGACCCCTGCACTATCATTACGACGACTTGCGCCGTCGTGGCCCTCTTGTTTAACGTTGCCAACGGGTTCAGAGCTGTTGGCACCCCTGAAGGCTAGAATTCGACGCCATCCATGGTTTGCCCCCCAAACTACCGAACGCCCAGATTCAGAGTCGGGACGTCCGATTGCCTTGGACGAGATGACGATTGATGAAATGACAGAAGCGTTTCAAACACTCGTTAACAGATGCCGCTTAGCGGCCGCTTCGCCGGCATCCCCAGCGTATCGTAACATCGGCTAACAGCGTATGCAGTAACCATTCTGGTAGGGCTATTACCAGGGGTGGGTGGTCGAGGGCCCCAGCAACGCTCGTACCTTACCGTGGTTGCTGGGTTCAGTAGCCTTTATAGGGTGAAGCCAACACGAGCACTCGACTTCTAAACTAGCTGGCGACCCTTGCCATCGACGACTCTGCGGATGGGACAGAGGGGGACGAGATGGTATGAAGAGTTCTGGTAGCGGAACGGGCTGTGGCAGGGACTTGAAACTGTTGTAGCAGTCTTCATGTATTGGGTGTGGGTTGAAAGAATGGAGGTTGTTGTTAGCCAGTGAACGGCACTGAACAGAAAGATGAGAATCAGAGTGCGGGAGATGTAGTTCTAGAGAAAGATACCAGTGTGAAAACTCCCATCTTGAACCGTCCAGGCTTCAGACAACGCATGCGAATTCCGCAAGTGTCTTATGAAACCGTCGCCATGACCTGTTTTCCAACCGTTTCTTCCCTGCGCCCACTCTGCCCCAACTTAGCCAATTACTGTCAGCAACCTCGCAAAAGCTGTTGTGCTCAATTGGGAACAGTAGCATTTGACCTGAGGTGGCTGGATGGGTGCGGTATATTAGAGATATCTACAAGGCAGGGACTCTGGCTGCAGCACCTACTAGTCTAGCACGGCTGAAGACAAGCACTCCCACCGTAGTACCCTATCAAAGCCTGACCTAGGACGTATTGGCCTGCCGCTTTTGCTTGCCATTCTTTGCCTGAGAAACTAGCCTTCTCGCTATGTCAAAGAAGGGTTGAGGAATATTTTCTTGACAGGCGATAGCCTGCACTGACTCCTGAGGGCCACCGATCGGAGTACCCCATCGAAATGAATCTGGCGGCTCGTTCATTGAGCTGGAATTAGGTGCGACAATTGGCTGATGTGTTCGGCATATCGCGACAAGGCAGCCTGAATACTCGAGGAGGAGTAGGCTCACCGGGCTCTCGTTCATGCAACAATAACTAACAGAATGCATAATTTGCAGGAATACGTATGGTCCGCTTCATAGGCGACGTGATTGTGCATTTCGGCGTGCGTGGGTGCCCAATGTCAACCTGTTGCTTGCATTTAAGGCGCAGGAATTGGCCAAAACGTCGCTGGCGTTTGCATATCAGCGACTACTGTAGGCTTTTTGGGTCCAGTCACTTTGAGGGCAAGAGATATGCAAGTAATCACTTTGTGGGCGCTTGTTCCAACGAAGTGAAGACCACTTGGCTCAAACACTCATGCATACCTTTCTACCTACCTAGGTATTCTGGTAGGTAGAAATCCTTGCCAGATCAAGTCGACACAAAGATTGCAGTAGGCACGATGCCTATCATGAGACTGTCAATACATATCACACTTCCCCTACTCTTCTCGCGCATGGATTTGAGATCCACACATACAGGTAGGGAGCCATTGTGCCGGCGGCATTCAAGGCAGCACAATCGGCCTTTCTAGGTGGCTATACCAGTAGAAGGCGATAACCCAGCTATGGGTTTATTCCCTCAATGTGTGTACACCTCTACAACTCTGCTGACGGACTGGTCACTTATGCGTGCCAGTTTTGCGCCCGGTTCTTGCCAGCTCCCCCGCGAGCGTCAGCCCACTGGGAGAGCCCACAAGATAGCGAGCATAAAAAAACTGCCAGGAATGATATGACCTTCCTCCACAAGCTCCAGGCCACTGATTTTGCTCATACTGAGCTCCAGCGTCATGACGACGACCTGGCCTTGCATCTACAATGCCCTTCAAGATGCTCGCCACCTGACTCGTTTTGTGAGCCACACGGTGGCATTAGGTTCACTTACTTTGCGCTAGATACCGGAAGAAGAAGTTAATAGCTTTTACTGGGCTGGAGCAACAGCTCCAACAACCCTTTGCAAACATAGTAGTGAGCATCACTTCCCAGTGCTCTAACTATACGGCACTCTTTCTTTTTTTCTTCGTTTGATTTGTGTTGTACCGGCCCTCTACCATGCAACGCCGCTGGAGCCCTCGCGAGGACGCCGCGAAACTTTAATGTACAGCCACTCTGACTCACAGATCGAGTATCAGCCGAGTATAAAACCAACCTGAGGCATTACCTTGCCGGACCTAAAACCTCTGCCTTCCAGCCAACAGCATCCATCTACCACAAATTAATCATTCCACCCTTCATATAAAGTACCCAAGCATGCCTTACATTTCAGTATTACTTTGCTGTCCGCTTTCCTTCCACTCCTCCGCAAACATGAAACTTCTCGTAAGAGCACGCCATCTACCCACTATCCTTAGATCGCTGTGGAAGCGGCCCGGTGGGAAACAAAACCAGGACAATTCCTTCTTGCAGTTCCCCCCCGAGTTGATCTGTCTCGTAGGAGAATTCCTTACGCCCGCACAGCTTGCCCTGTTTTCCCAAACTTGCCGCTCGCTGCGGGCTACCCTCGGAAGACGTTCAAACGCCGCTCACCTTTCTCGCACCGAATACTTCGAGTACCTCGCTGTCCGTGCCAGAGGGCTACCTGAGCAGTGGGTGTGCGAGAGATGCATGGCCCTTCATCCCATCGTCAAGCTCGATGCGCCTGCGACTAGACATGACTTCTCCTCCTGCCCCCTTGCATTGTTCACCACCTCCCGTGATGGCCATCTTTACCGCCGTTCACGGGGTGATTCCCGCCTTGGCTACAGTCAATTCCGGATCGACCACCACCATGTTCAGCTCGCGCTCAAGTACACTCGCTTGCAGCACCATAAGTACAACTCCTACCTCCAAGCCCTCATGGCGCCGCATCATGATATGCGCTTTGGGCCGCGTGCTGCGATTTTACACCGTGCTGCGATTCCATGTAAATTGCATTACTCGGCCTACCCCAAGGTCGTCGCGGGCGACGACGGCAATCTCAGATTCCTGCTCTTATCTACCTGGCGATATCACAAGGGCCGCGAAGACATATCGCTACGCAACATCGGGTACCAGAGAATCTGCCCCCATCTCGAGTTGAACGATTGCACCGTTCCATGTCTACACGGCGATCCTAGTCATGTCCTTGAGACGGCTGTTGAAGAGGCGCTCGAGGCCCGAGGCGACGGCCGAGAGCGGATTGGCGCTTGCCCTCGTTGCGCTACCGACTTCTCGGTGCAGCTTACTTCTGAATATCTGAACCTGCACGTCTGGCAGGACTTCGGGCCAGAGGGCTCCCCTGTCGATCTCGCCTGGAAATCCCAATCCAGTGCTCACGGTTTGGATGGCGTTCCGAACTGGAGGTTCGCGGGACCCACGCTATATCACGAGCCGGGAACCATAAGGAAGCTCTATGGACCTGAAGTGCCTGATGAGGCAGTCAAACCGCGCAACAAGCCTTCTGTTCCTGTAAACTACCACCCAAGTTCTCCTACCGTTGCTGAGACGTCGGAGATGCTACTTGCTATAAATCTGATGGTATTAACGTGCCACCATTAACGCGCCTTGAGAGTTTGGTGTCGTCTGGCTTGTCTCCAGGTGGCTCCGTCGTGCGAGGAGGCAACCGTAGTTGGCGCCGGGCTGGGTTGCGGCCTCGTCCCCGATTGGTGGGATGCTTGGGCCAGCAGAGAACTAAGAGCCGCAGTGAGGCTGACGATGTGAAGCATCGTGTTCGGAGTTGGATGGTGCGGCTCAGTGTGGTCCGGCGGAGATTCAGGGACGAGACCGTACAGCCGCGCGAGGCCTAAAGGTACCTATATGAAACATATTGCCACTGGCTCCTTAAGTAACCCGGTTAATACACGTAGTAATCAGGCTACCTATATCACAAATGCTCTCTAAACCTCGACAGACTCCACGCTTTCGCTCATGCTAGAGAGCGTCGGATGCACATACTCGTGCACGTGCGTCAGGTAGGCAATTGGTAGCGGGTTGTCTCCTTTTTGCTTCGGTGCACAAAAGTTGAAACACACATAGAGGCGCAGTGCGTCAGGTAGGTATGCACCTTGGTGGTAACTCATGCTTCTTTACACGACGCCCTCGTCGCCCTTTAGAATTCTCTGTCTGAATTCCGGCACCTGACACGCACTTCTTCCGTCTGCTCAGCTAGCTATGCCCTCGTTAACGTAAGAAGCTTGCGAATGAAGCGGACGAGGGTGCCCGTATCTAAAATCCGCTTTCCTAGAAACCGATTTCCGCATTTGGATCTTGGCACGTTCCAAATAGGAAAGTACAGGTACGCGCAAGATGCTGGCTCATGCGTATGGGTCCGGCTCCTAGCAGTGCTAATTTGTATGGCCTTGCGAGACTTGGCAGTGCCCTAAAGCACTGGAAGCCATGGAAGCCCCTAGGTCTTAACTTGACCTTATCGTCGACGCTATCGTAACCTTATTGCCAACCTTATCGTCAAGTTAGCTGACCGTCGACAACCTAGCTAAGTTATCTGTTGCCAAGGCCTATACGGCCTGTAGGGCTTAGCGGCTAGCTGAGGCTTATGAGGCTTAACGGCTAGCCGGGTTGCTAGACCTTCGCACCTCCCACACCTTTCCCACATACAGACACATACAGGAACCTAGAGCAGTGAGCAACAGAAACAATTGAGGCCGTTCCCTCATACAGCCATAAATATCCGCTTGTTGAGATACGTATGATGGCTGAAGGACTTGTTAAAGGGGGAGCCCACTATTTATGTATACGTAGCTAGACCTTCGCACTCCCACACCTTCCCACCTCCAGGAACATACAGAAACAGAGATATCAATAAGAGAACAACATCGTACCCCGAATTGCGACCCGTATCTTCACAGCGCCACATTAATCGTCCATCTCGTCTCTTCTTCTTCTTCTTCTTCTTCTTCTTCTTTTCAACCCAATTCCCAACCTCTGCACACCATGGCCGCCCTCACCATCATTAGGACGACCTGCGCCGTCCTCACCCTCTTGTTCAACGTCGCCAACGGTTCGGAGCTGTTAGAACGCTTGAGGCCTGGATTCGACGCCGTCCATGGTTTGCCCCCGAGACTGCCTAACGTCCAGATTCAGAGTCAGCACGCCGGATTATCTTGGAGGATACGACGAGTGATGAATTGAGAGAAGCGTTCCTACTCCTTGTTAACAAACGACAGCAGCGTTTAGCGGCCGCTCCAGCGGCATCCCCAGCAAACCGTAACATGGGCTAACAGCGTAAGCAGAGACAATTCTGGTAGGGTTGGAACCTGGCGTGGGTGGTCAAATTCATGTACTGCATATAAAGGGTGCCCGATGGACTCAAAGATGAGGATCTCGATGCTGATCGCCTGTACCTTCAGTTGTTTTCAGCACACGACGTTCCAACGCGAAAAACAACCTCGCGGATTACTCGGGGCGCTGTAATGATGCCAAGTTGATTGACCTCGCATACACACTCGGTCTCCGTCTCACCAAATTTGCCCAGAGGATCCTCGCAGCTGTCCACAAAGAAAGTCTCGAATCGGATATCAAAATTGGAACGAACGACGTCATCTCGTTTTCAGGACAAGCAGTAATACCAGCATTCGCTTTTACAGGTACACGCCTAACCCTGATGTGAGAGGATGCGATACGAAATTTGCTGACAGAAGTATCACGGTCAGGCCAAGGCGCTCAGTGGCCACAGATGGGAGAGTCTCTGTTGGCTATGCTTCCGACTGTTTTGCAAACAATTCCCCGACTGGATGATCGACTTTCCACGCTTTCAGAACCACCACCCTGGAATTAGAAACCTTGATGACCGATCCGGAGGCGACCAGCCTAATCAACGAGCCGGATTACTCTCAGCCGGTGTGTACAGCGGTGCAAATTGCATTGGTTGAGCTGTTGGACAGCTGGGGAGTGAAGCAGGCGGCGACTATTGGATACTCGTCCGGTGAGTACCACTCCTCTCTGTCCCTTGTATGCGGTACTGATGGGTCATTTGTAGGTGACCTAGGCGCGGCATATGCTGCCGGGCAGATGTCCGCTGAAGGTGCAATTACAGCTGCGTATTTTCGTGGCAAACTGGGTCGCGTTACTTGATATGGATGGAGCAATGCTCGCCGTAGGAGCTGGCGCAATCGAAGCAATTTCATGCCATGGGAAGGTGTCGTTGGCTGCCATAATCCCCCCAGCAGTGCCACACTGAGTGGAGACAGCAAAGTCATTGAGGAGCTCAAGAAAATCCTTGACGGAAAGAATATTTTCGCTCGCGTTCTGAAGACTGGCGGGAAGGCATATCAGTCACATCACATGAAAGCGGCTGCAGCGAGATACGAGGCATATCTCCACTCCATACCGAACACTAGTGCTAGCAACACTGTGAAGATTCCTATGGTTTCCACGTTTCGATCAGAACACATTATCGACCAAGGGAAGAGCATCCCGAACTCTTACTGGGTGAATAACCTCGTCAGCCCTGACCTGTTCCAAGAGGGCGTCCAGCATCTGCTAAGTAGTGTCACACTTGCTAGGGAGCAGCTGCACAGCTCTTCAGAGGATATATTTATATTGTCTGATATCTAGGAAGCTAGAAACGGTGATCCTACTAGCTGTGGGTGATCCACTGATATAGGGCTCCGGAACGGGACAATGTTGTTCCGAATGATCTCTGAAGCTCTAATGGGCTCCATAGGTGGGTGCTTTTCTGCGACACCAAGTGAGAGCGTGGAATGTGTAAGAATCCAGGTGGTGGCCGTCATCCACCAGATATACCCTATCGGATACCGCTTTTGGTCATATTCTGTCAGTACCTCGGGACCAGAACGGCTTCTTGCGTAAGATCAGGTTCGTGAGACCCGGATCCCCCCTGTCGGCCTCAATAGTTGACCCTATGGTTATTACAGGGACATACGTGGCATCGGCATCCTCATGGCCGTCAAAATCGAGCCTCTAATGCTGTATCATCTGTCTATATCGGAGGTGTTCATGGTCCTCGCTAAGATGTCGAAGCACCTGACTTCGAAGCCGGCCATTGCCCTAAGAATGGAAAACGTCTTCGGCGCTCTAAGAATTTTGGAAGCCGGAGAGAAGGTGAGGCTACCCGGGAAGTTTTGTATGTGAACGTACGGGGTAAACTCATTCAAGAGTGATGGAAGTCTCTAGGTGTGTCAATTGATGCTTTATCAAAGCTGTGGACTTCCTACAACAGCCTGGGAGATGATGGGTTACGCGTATTCGTGAATAACCGCATTTATTAAGTACATTATTCACTTATGAATCCATAATGTTCATCATTAATCAAGGGATGAATGATGAAAATGTCTGGAAGGACGCGTAAGCAAAGTCCTAGATTCAGCTCCGGAATAGGGGTATGGAACCACTTTAATCCGAAGAATAACTCCGGATTCCTGGAGGCACGCATACGGCAGCCGCCCGCGTGTACAGGAATGACAACTCAGGCATCAGCCCGAAGCCGCTGCCGGGTCCAACCGTCTCGCATACAAAGGGTATCTGGTTCCACCACAGCTCAGCCCCGCGCAAGCACGTGGGTGGCAGCAGTCTCAAGGCCATCAGCGAGCGGTTCACGGAGTACCTCGTGGCCGAGATCGCGTGCACTAAGATGGCGGCGAGCTTTAACAACGAGTGGGTGGAGCTGTCGGACTTGTACAAATTCTGGAAGGATGTCGTGTCCATGGCGGCGCTGAACGCGCTGTACGGGGCCGTATCTGTTGAAGCCGAATCCAATTCGTCAAAGATTTCTGGGAGTATAATTCGGCTCTCCCGACGGTGACGACGGGGTCTTCCCGGTGGTTAGCCCCTGGGGCGTATGCAGCCCCTGATACGATTTTGGATAGCATCGAGAAATGGCATCGGTTCCTACTGGAGCGCACCAATGTTATGGATATAGAGCCAGACGGGGATTAGGAATAAGGTAGTAGGTATCTCGAATACCGGTACAATTTCCGCTCCCTGATTGACCATACGGACTTGGATTCCATGTCGCCGATGACCTGGCGCTTTTTGCTGCGTAAAGTATTTGGCCTGCTGCCAATCCGAGATTCCCTTTCAGCAAGTGGGAATAGCAGTAGCACGAATAGAAGCTGATGGTAGTTACATTTATCAGTCCTCAAGTGCAGCGACCGACAGAGAAGAAGCCGCGGGGACATTGCCTGCAGACTATATACCCTACAATAGGCTATTAAGACATGTCCGTCATTGTTCCATCCGTAGAATCACCTGACAAGACCCGGGTGAGGATACTACGAAACCAACTAGAACTGTTTGATCTGCTAAACTCTCTCGGTGGAGCCAGGATGTCTTCTCGGAGGAAGGCCCGGGCAACAGCTTCTGCGTCCTCGAGCATCTGAGTCTCGGTATCGGATAACTTGGAACAGGCAACCTCGAGATCTTCATTCTGTACCAGTAGGAGCATGATTGCTTCTGCCCTGCGCACTACTGCTTCGTCGATGCCGTTCATCGCCGCGCATCTCGTGCCAAAGCTGGATATGCTGCGGCCAGACACCAGCTGGAAGAGGTAAGTCACTTGGTCATCCTTCGTCGGGGCGTCGAAATCGATGTGAATGTCCATGTGAGCAAAAGCAACATCCCGGCTCTCCTCTAGGAAGTTATTCTCGAAAATCTCGTGGAAGTGAGTGACAGCGAGGACTTTAGGCCGGTTAGGACCCAGTGTCGAAAAATGACTCAACAGTGCTGTCACTAGACCTGCTCCATCTGAACTGTTGGTACCTTTGCCGAACTCGTCCACGAGAACCAAACTCCGGCGGGTGGCGAAGTTCATAGCGAAAGCGACTTGGCGGAGGTCTATTGAGAATGCGCTTTCATTCCTTGATACGCTTTCGCGCGTAGCGATACGCGTAAGGATCCGATCCGTAAGGCCGATGCGGGCTCGTTCTGCTGGTACGAAACATCCAATGTGCGCCAGATATACAACCAAAGCCACCTGCTTGATATAGACACTTTTGCCAGAGTGGTTCGGGCCGGTCAGGACAAGGGTACTGGGATATTCCCGAAAGTCGCGCGCCCCGCTCGATTCTGCTTCGCTTCGAAGGTTTTGGTCGGCGTCACTGGTGCCTCCAGAGAGGTGGCAGTCATTGGCAATGAATGATGGCACGACGAGTTCTTGAAGAGGATGGCGGCCACCCTCAATATGGATGATGTTCTCGTCCATCATTTTGGGTGCGGCCCAATTGTATAAACCAGAACCCACCGCTAAAGCAAGCAAGCTGTCGAGCTCGCCTAAGATTTCTGAGGCGGCAACCATATCTTCTTCACGTTCTAGAACCTTTACTCCGAGCTCGTGGATGATTTCGATCTCTCTGTCTGCAAATCGAAAGAGTTAGTGCCTAGAGGCCTTGTGACGGGCACCGAAAATCTTACCAATGATCATGCAGTATGCGTCTCCAAACTGCTCGTCCATCTCCTTCATCTGTCGGTTCTTATAGTACACGGCACCCTCAGCTACAAACATGTGCTCCCAGACGTCCTGCAAGCCTTCACCGGCGTAGTTACTCTTCCCAGTACCCGGGTTAAGCGACACGACGGTCAAAAACCCAAGCTGCGGGATGAAGGTACAGTTCTCTACGTATCCCGTTGCCCACTCGGGGACTTGTTCTCGCAACTTTTTAACCACTCGGGTAAGGAAGGGCTCCATGCCGTCGTAAATCCGTTTTAGCTCATCGAGGTTGGCGTCAACGCCGTGCTTTACCGCGGTGCGTCCTCTTTCGGCAGACTGTTCAAAATCAATGGTTTGGGTGATCAGTTCGCCCACTTGGCAAATATGGAGTGGATTGATGACATCGATAACCTGTAACTAATTAATGAAGAGCCTCCTCCTTCGAAGTCTAGGCGGGACTTACTCTCCCAATGATTGATATCTTCTCAGCACAGGGCATAACGCGAAGAATATCTCTCAGTTGCAGACTGTGTGCCGCGAATAGTTGTAGAGAAGCCCAGACATTGTTCATCGCCGAGACCTTTCGCCCAGGGTTATCGACGCCCTTTCGAAGAAGCGCCACGCAAGCCATCATATTTTTGATTTTCCTCAGGCGTTTCTGGAGCCCAGATACAGCGTCAGCATTCCCAGGCTGGAGGAAGAGGGAAATCGTCTTTTGTCGTTCCTCGATAAGATCCAGGTCAAGGCTGGGGCGCAAGAAGATCTGCCGAAGCTTCAGTCTCCCCTGTGGCGTGCAAGCTAGGTGGTGGAATAATCCGTAGACGGACAAGCTTTCTTTGGCGCCGGAGGTCGAGTTGGCTGGACCATGTTGGTGGCTGTTCGGGTGGAACTCAGATTGCAAGATCTGGAGAGCCATCAGAGTATCGGCATTGACAAACATTGAGTTGAAGAGAGAAAACATCTCGACTGATCGGATCCGAAACGCTACCTGGGCATCTGGGTCATTTGGCAGATACTGAGCAGTTCTCCTGCGTTGAATGTCACCAAGAACTGCTCCGGCACAGCCAATCTAGTATGCGTCAGAAAAAAGACGCTACGGAATTGTTGGAAGACGACCACTAACCGTGATGTGGCTGTCGAGATTAATCGAAGCCCCCAGTTTCATCAAGCGACCTTGTTTAGAACCCTCACCAACATTGGATCCATCCACCCAGTCCATCTGATCATCGGCCGCGGAGGTGAATAGCATTCTCTGTTCGCCACTCGTGTCGATGTTGAGGCCTAGGAGCTTATCTCTACCACTTTTATAGCCAAAGTCGGCCGAGCCGAGCGTCCTCAAGAGATACGCCCCTGGTAGATCGCCTATAGCCGGAGTCGGTAGCGGTTCGTCTGCAGTCGGTAAGCTCCAACTCACCTCGGTTCCCGTCAACACCTTGAGCGCCCCGTTCAAGGTAGTCAGCGAGGCTGTCTGGCGCTCTCGAAGCAATGAGCACTGTCGTTGGATTGGCGTGAAGGAGGAGGGTCTCGACTAGCTCGACGCCAGCCATTGCGACATCTTCCAGTAAAAAAAGTGTCTCTTGCGCAGTGATATAATAGGAACAGCCAAGGTTTCCATTATTCTTCATATCAATTGCCATGATTATCTCGTTCAGGGCATCTGCGTCTTCCGACAGTCTCTGTTCGGACTTTTCATCCTGTTGGTCTTCCGGTTCGTGGCTTGCATTGGCTGAAGAAGCACGAAGGGGAGACGGACGTAAAGAGAGCCTCTCCCTATTAGGATGAGCTGGAAGCTGGGGGGATGAACTGATTGGACTGGCACGAGTCCTTATGCTGTTATGTGATGAACCCCCAGACTGTCCTACATTTGCGGAGCTGTAACGTCCCTGGTAAGGATTCCCTGGCTCTGGTGTAGAGAATATGGCACAGTCAGATGCTCCGCGGACCGAAGAAGAGCTGCTAGGTTGACTCTGATGACATTGTACAGACGATACCCGGGACGGAGTCTGGAAACGCTGGTAAGATGCCATAGTCCTACTACCAACCCCTATTGGGTCAAAGTCACTCTTCGTTGTGCTGTACTAGCGGGAT
Source organism: Monosporascus ibericus (assembly GCA_004154915.1). Lineage (NCBI taxonomy): Eukaryota > Fungi > Ascomycota > Sordariomycetes > Xylariales > Monosporascus > Monosporascus ibericus. The sequence continues at coordinate 21,915 of QJNU01000455.1, read as the reverse complement.
CACTCTGATCTGCTGTTTTATTCCAACCGGTGAGGATTACTATGCGGAAACTTGTACGTGCTAAGTAGAACCATTTTGATTGGCCACCGCCCGAAGTGGTGTCTGCCTGTAGGTCTTGGAGATTGAGGGTTTGAGAGAAGGTGCACCCTTCATATATTCCATTACAGAGCTCCATATAAATATGGCAGGTGCAGATGCAGACAGCTCTTTCCGCAAAGAACCTGTAGAGTGTACTGGTAACGCCCGCATCTCAGGTAGACTCGCTTTGAAGACGGTTATTGAGCTGAGTGTTGATGTGTATAGCCTCATGCAACCGACTGGCCTTCTGAAGCCGGATGCACAAACTTATGGCGGGTTAAGGGGCTATCCATTTCCCCTCCTTCTTGAGCGTCTTCTCTCGTACCTCCATGACCACACTTTACTGACTCTTAACCCATTCAGCGAATTCCTTTCTTTGCTTCCGGATATCAACAAATCCGGGCCGGCTTTCTAAGAGGCGGTACGGGTTGCCCACGTAGTCCTTCTCAACCTCCCCACTGCTATTTTTGAATCCGGCCTCACCCTCCCGCTCAATCTGTCCAGCCCATACGCGCCACTGAATCGGTCGTAGTCTCGATGTTCCTAGCACTAGCCCCAGACAGACAATGAGTGTCGCAACGATGGTCTCGATCGTAATATCAACTGGAAGGGATGTCGCTACCCCGGCCTGGGAAGTCGTCAGGGAAGAGAGAGATGCGGCTCGATGCGATTGGAGTGCGGCATGCTCGTGGGCGGAGTAGCAGCTAGAGTTGGGAGCTATTGTCAGTATTCGAAATCTGGACGAGGTAGGCAGGTATAGGCGAAGGCGCGGGTCACTGACGCATGCGCTAATAAAATGAAGCCAAAGGCTGTAGTGGACTTGGAGATCCACGTCATGATTATAGCTTGAGAGACGTGTATGTGTATATTGTGCTGATGGCTGCTCTCAGCGGTTTCAATGGCAGATAGTTGGTGTGCTCGATTGTCTTGTTGCGATGATGTTATGTTATCGACTTGCCCTAATGTTAGTAAATTCCGTTATCATCATGTTTTTATTATCGCATATGTTTTCAGGCCCTTTCTTTTAAGCGTGCCTTTGAGACGTGAGCTAGTACCAGACTCGACGCAGATATTGAATCCCATCTTCCCCCAATCAAACATGTGCTTTACCTAGTGCTAGTGATAACCTAGTTTTGATTGGCATAGAGCTTCCCATCCCTGTCACAGATCAGTGCGGAAACCCCGCTTAGTTTTCCCTAGACCAGCTCACCAAAATCACAGTGCCCCGCTCTCCCGACGTCAGAACGAGGGGCTCTTTCTATTTATTTACTGCTTCCTTTAGCTACGCCGGTTTCACGATCCCAAGATTTAGCCAGATACATCATTCCTTCAAGCTCCAGGATATCATCTAAACAGTTGCGAGCTCTACGGATTATTTCAACAACTGTCTTCTTCACCAAACCAACCCCCACAACAGATTTCCATTCATCCCACCATGCCTCGTGTAAGTCACCATGGGATCGCCTCGGCGGATCACCCTTGTCCCCATGTTTTCAAGTGGGCACTCTAATAAGCTATGCTCCACAGGTCAAGTACGTCCTTCTCGATTGCGACAACACTCTCTGCTTGTCGGAGCACCTGGCCTTTGAGGCCTGCACCGACTTGACCAATGAGGTCCTGGAGAAGTGGGGGAAGTCGGAACGCTACACCGTTGAGCAGCTGCTTGAAGATTTCGTCGGCCAGAACTTCCGTGGCATGCTCAATGGCCTCCAGAAGAAGCATGGCTTCACCATGACACCTGAAGAGATGGATACCTACGTCGACCGTGAGCTCGGTGCCGTCACCACCAAACTGAGCGAGAAGTGCCAGCCTTGCCCTGGCGCCCCCGAGCAGCTCGAGAAGCTCAAGCAGCAGGGCTACCCAATGGCCGTCGTCAGCACCTCGGCCAAGCCCCGTGTTGTTGCCAGCTTGAAGAAGACCGGCATCGACCACTACTTCTCCGATGAGCATGTCTACAGTGCCGCCACCAGCTTGAACCCTCCCTCCAGCAAGCCCGACCCGGCCATCTACAACTACGCCTGCCAGCAGCTCGGTGTCAAGAACTCGGAGTGTGTCACCGTTGAAGACAGCAAGAGCGGCGCCACTGCCGCAAAGCGTGCCGGTATCCCTCTGATCGGTTACGTCGGTGTCTACGGCATCGAGGATGGTCCCGAGAAGATGAAGCAGATGGCCAAGCTTCTCACAGACGAGTGCGGTGCCAAGGTTATCATGTATGACTGGAAGGAATTCCCCGACTGCCTCAAGAAGGTCGAGGAGTCGTTGTAAGTTCGCCTTCTGAATACCGGCTTTCCCCACCAGGGAAGCATTCGTTCATGAGTGATGAGGGTTATGATGGCGCACGGATACGAGTTGATGTTATCAGCACAGATGAGGGATGTCCGTCTACTAAGCTTTGAGCGCTAGAAGATTTCAGGGATGAGATTCATGGCAATGGTCTAGACCGTGATACATCTGCTTTGCTTAGCCATAGATCGTCTCTAGATGCGAATTGGAAGCCAAAGTCGACTGAACCTGATCTTCGGAATTATCCTTAACTTTGACATTGGCCTTCTGGTTCTGTCTGGCGTTTTACGCGACTTCTTTTGGGCTTTGTGGATCTGTAAACTGTCAGGCTGAAGTTGTGAACGGTCTTGCTCCGGTAGTGAGTATATCATCCGCAGAGGCACCACGATTGAGTGTTCCGTCAACTGCGTTCGGGAGACCTAGACTATCGCTCTTGTCCGAGTCCACTTAAAAGGCATTTCAACAGTCCTCATTACAGATTAGATTGTATGGACTTCTCCCTTGTTATGTCTTACTAAGGGCCACAGCTTCGCATTCTACAGCATACTGCGCTCTCGCCAGCGATAGGATATATGGTCAGGAGTGCAATGAGACAATGGGTTGGTGGCAGCGGCCGGACTGGAAATGAGGAACTGCCCATCTAAAGGCTGCTCTGAGTGTTCTATGTAGGTCACTGTCCTGCAAAGTTAGCACACAGAAAACTTTTTTTCCAGGGAAACGCAACGTATACACTATAGGCAGATTGGGGACGATGGAAAATGGGCGAGACACATCACATGTCAACGGCTTTCCCGAATTTTCGGGTGCACTGCCATGGCTAAATATAGAAGAGATCGATTGTCTATTCGTAGAAGTATCATCATGTGGTCTCGTAGCTAGCGATATCTACACTGTATACAATTGCCCCGTTTTATTACATACGAACAAGGCTCAAAGCTTCAAAAAGCTTGGATGAAAAAAATCGACACGACAAGGGACTCAGGCGATGGGTGGAGATGGGGTGGGGCCTTTGGGAGAAGCGTCCAGATCGACCCGGCAACAACACACCTGCGACTCGTATTCCGCTTGTATGTGTGACACTCCACCTTGCGAACGCACACTCATTACGCGGCATGCGGCGGCGCGTCGCCCATGCGGAAAATGTTCTCGAGTCCTGTGACGTTCAGAAGGAACGGCTTCGAGACCAGTTTTCCGCCTGCTCGTCCTTCGTAGTACCAGTATTTTTTAGCAACTCCATGAGGGTGTAAGGGGGAGTCCTCAGCTTGAAGTGCCGAGAGACGGGATTTCGAACTCCACTCAAATGATGAGACAAGCACGCTATTGTTATTAGTAATGTATGCAAAACGACGGATTCGCCACAAGCCTCAACTGAAGGATTGACTGGTATAGAAAACGGGTAGCCACATTTAACAGGTTGTTACCCTGAATGCAGCAGCGTACGAATGACATCTCGTCTCGCGGCATGAGACGAAAATGAACCATGACCATCTCTCTCTTGGCGACATGTTCTTCTGTCGACACACGTACATACATGGGAGGTCTGGCCCAGATGCAGACATGCAGAGAGAAAGACAATATATCGAGAGAGAAGCTGTGCGTTTGCCATCAATAATACTAACTTTGAAGCCAAGAATAACACGTTTTAGCGTATCAACTCATCGACACCCCATCGGTCACCCATGCTTTGGTGGCCGGACAAGACCTCCTTCCCCACACGCTCTGTTCGGTTCTGTACAGTGTAATAAGTGGCTCCCATACCCACGGGCATGCACGGGTGCACGGCTGCGAGAATCTGACCGAACCTACCAGAAAAGCATGGGACTCGGGAGGATGACGACGTCGTCGTTGTGGTTGTGGTTGTGGTTGTGGTCGGGGCTTGGGTGGACGCTCTCACAAGATCTCGCATTTGACTTTCGCGGTTATTCGCAGCAGTCTTTGCTGACTGTCATAACCGCGGTTCTCGCCCCTTTTTCTTCTTTTTCGTTATTACCACTGCAATCTAGCTACACAAAGCGCCTGATGCATCGGGGACCTCGTAGATCATGTAACGAAAAGAGACGAAAGTCATTGGCTGCATAAGGGAAGGACACCACTTGTAATTTTAAATGTTCCTGGCCGTCCTGCGCCATAACAGCCCATCCGCATGATTTTCGACGCAGGCCAAGCCGACTACGCATCACCAAGGCCCAATGAGTGGGCGGGATTGGACGGGGGACGCGAGGCCCAATCGCGGAGGGCCTCTAGCCCGACTACTAGCCTTGTCCGAGGCGCAATCCCACAGTCAACGGGTTCGCCTCCATTCGGTCGAGGGCGAAGTGCAGGTCACGATGGCTGGCTGCCCCAGATATGAATGAAAGCCTCTCTCCGACTGGTGGGCTGGATGGCTGGCTGGCAGGGGCTTCCCCCGGAAGCAGATGTCTCATTTCGTCAATAACAAATATTTCATTCACCAAGCAGGGAGCGCGTGCTGTCAATCCACTTATTTAAGCCACGCTTCCTTCCTCTCATCCGCAAGGGTCGACGTTTCTTGCATTGTTTCCTTGATCCTGCCTGTGTATCGTGACTCTCGCTCATCTTCATAATTAATCACATACCGACAGCTTCGCTTCCACTCGTTATATATACATATATATACTAGATCTTCTAGTGTTTCTATCGTGATTGCGTATAATACGACCCAGAATCAGATACCCTCGAAACATCAGCCAAAATGCGCTTCACCAACGCCTTTGTAGCCGGCATCTTCGCCCTCGCTGCCAACGCGCAGACTACCGAGTCCGTCACCACCACGGCAGTGACGTCTGTCACGTCCCCTACGACGACCCGGGAGCTGACGCCGGAGGAGTCGCTGCAGGCTGAGGTAGTCGAATGTGTCGAGGCTTGTGAGTACCAACCACCCTCCACGGAAACAAGTGTTCCGTTATCTCCCCAAGGAAGCTCTTTTACTAACGGGCCGAATCCTAAAAACAGGCGATGATGACGACGTCAACTGCCAGGCCAATTGCATCACGGTGCCCAGCCCGGACGAGGGGGCGGTGAACGACACGACGGCCTGCGTCGCCGATTGCCCGCAGGGCAATGGCACCGAGGAGGACAATGAGGCGTACGGAGAGTGTGTGCAGAGCTGCATTGCCGACAACTTCATGACAACGACCTTCACTGGTAACCAGCCCACGAACACTGGCGGTAGCAGCCAGGGCAACGGCGAGGTTACTGCCACCCCCACCCCATCCGTCGCCACCGTCACCTCGGGCTCGTCCACCTACGAGACCACCGTCACCCCGACGAACAGCGACTCCCCCTCCGAGACCGAAGGCTCTTCCGAGGACGAAAGCTCTTCCGATGCCGAGGCTACAGATGCCCCGAACGCCGGCTCCATGCCGTTCTCTCCCATCGGCGCCACCGGACTCCTTGGTCTCGTAGCCGCCTTCTTTGCCCTCTAAGCAGTTTCTCAAAAGTGGAAAGGGGTTGTTGTGGATCTGAAAGAGCCGTGACCTGAATATGTACCCACTCATACTTAATAATGTACATGAATGGCATGATATTTTTAATGGGAACTACGAGGGGCTGATTTGGATACTTAATCAAGTTAATGGAAGCGATAATATGAGCATTCTATTGACCAGTCCGATATTTGATTTTTCTGTCGCCGTGAAACACGGAAGGCCTTGCTCGTCTGTCGTCTGCTTTTCCCCAGACTATTGTATTTCTTACCTTTTCGAGGAAGGAAGAACTTGCGGAACATCGGCTAACCATTGTAAGCCAAGCCTCTTCATCTCGACGGCCAGCTGGAATAGGTAGTCAAGACTTTTGAAGTATACTGTTAGTATACCACTCCTATCACGGGGTACGAGAACGGGAGCGGCTCACCTTTCGCACATCGTCTTCGCCTTGTGGACATTGTCGCCCCAAACGTAGACGCCGTGCCGACGGACCAGCACAGCATATGTGTCCGGGTACTTATCCATAGCCTCCTCGAGGAACTCGGTGAGATCCTCCTCGTGGGCCGTGTTCTCAATAACGGGGATCCGCAGGGTGTCGTGGTAGCCGAGGTTGCCCTGCTTCTGGAACCCCCGCCCAAACCCTTTGATCTGCTCGACGTTGTTGATCTCGAAGAGCTTGTCCCTCCCGGGACCCTGCGTCTCGAGTATCAGCGTCACCAGCACCGCCCACTGCGAGTGGGTGTGGATGCAGCAGCCGGCGCCCCGCTTGGTGAACGCCGCGAGGAACAGGGGCGTACACTGCGACGGCTTCCCGCAGGGCGGGGAGCGGAGGTAGATCCGGTTCTTGAGGTCCGCCTGCCTCGAGAGGGCGAGGACGTAGATGTCCGTGTTCTTCATCAGCTCCTTCTGCACTCCCGACGGCGCGATATATACCAGGTCGCTGAGATGCAGGGGAGCGAACGATAAGCTTTTACCCTCACCCTCGGAGACGCGTGGAAATCGAAAAAGGAAATAAGACTCTCATGATAAAAGGGTCAGCCTTACCCGTCCCGAATCGAACATCCTCCCCCAGTACCCGTGACCCACCCCAGAGTCCAGAATTTGGCGCACAGAGACGGTATAAGGTTTGCTGGGTGGTCGGGGTTATCCGATGTCACGAGGTGGTGGTTGCCGTCCCCATTTTCAAGGTCTGCGGCACCGCTCATGGTTTCCGGAGGCGGAACAACCGCTTAGTCGGGGCAGTCTGCAAGGATACGGGTCGAAAGTTCAAGGTGGCCTTTAGTAGGATAAACTTCTTTTCGAGTTTGCTATAACAGCTGGTTCGGTAAATAATAGAGCCCAGTATACCAGCGGATCGGAGCATCGAAGACGGATGGAGCACGCAAACTTGGACGAGGCTAATGAAATTGAGAATATCCGGCGGTAGACCTGCGAGTTGATTGGCCAATGCCGACTTCTGCCAAAAGCACATGCAACGTCAAGACAATTTCAGATGCGGAGCCATCGGCTACACAAGTTTCTATATTTACCGTACCGCAATAGTGTGATTCCATGTGCTACCCATTGTGCTTGCTGGCTATTGTCCACGTGTCCATTTGAGCCGATAGAGCTGAAGAGAGATTCGGGTGCTTGTCATTGCTTCTAATTGCGAAGAGCCATTCTCCTGAACAAAGCTATGCCTTCAATGTTAAACTGCCCTAAGCTCAAACGATAGGTACCTATGTATCCACATTATGCGGATCATACCGATAATATGCATAACTCAGTTAAACGTCATTGGAAATAGATATATCTTTCAGTTTGCATGAGTTCATTACATTGACCGCTATTGCCTTATGCAGATATCCGACTTGTTTCCTAAGCCCCTTCATTTGCGATAAGCGATAAGGTTCCAGAACGACACATGCATATAGCTGAGTACCTACATATGCACGAAGCTAACGGGATGAGTTGCATAACTCTAGACGACGAAGGCTTTGGCCCTATGCCACCAACACTTATACAAGTCGTCGTAGAAATTACTTCTCTTCGAGCAACCAAGTCTCAACTCTGTCATTCCTGTTGATTTTCAGAAGACTTGCAGGTATTTACCTAGCAGCCAGGAACAGGTGTCTTCGATTACATCTTGTCCTTTGTGCCCCCAACTCACTGGCCGATAACCCAACCCCGCACCGATAACAGGGGACAAGGTTCCCCAACCACCTAGGTAGCTCTAGGTACCTACTAGTCCTACAAAGTAGCATCGGCTTGGAGCAGCGTGTCCAGTTCGTTGTTGCCATATTCGACAGGAAGTACCTAGAGAACCTTGAAGTATGTAACTTTTGCTTGTACGGCAATAGGTACGAAATACATGGAGTTACTTTCACCTACTAGGACGCTAGCTTGTTGATCCGTGCGGCTCATACCAGCACTACCCACCCTCGGCAAGAAAAAGAAGCTCGTCGATTTGCTTGGGGTAACTTTTCTCTCGGCGTTAGTCCGTCCTTAAGGAAACGTGTCCAACAAGATCCACAGACTTCACCGGAGACACAAATATATCTGGCCAGCGATAAGCAATTTCTTCCCTCTCCAGATCTCCAGAAGAAATATTCCTTTTTCCTTCCTTGAGCTCTGGGAGCAAAGCATTCTTCGACCTCTCACCTAGTAGTTGGCTGATTCTCCCCATCAGTACCAAGCTACTAAGAGGCAAGTCCGTTCTTGTCGTCGACCCCTCCCTGCTTGTCGCAGACTCCTCTTGCCGTTGTCTCGTGCTGCGAGTAATTTGCATTGCACCCACATTCACGATGAAGTTCACTGCTGCTATCACTGCAGCCGTCCTGGCTTTCAGCGTGCATGCTGAGGAAAGCTCAGCCGCTGCTGAGGAGTCCTCCACTACCAGCTCATCCATTGAGCTGCCGACCTTCACTGTAAGCTCCTCATTCCTCTCCTCTCCTCCGATACTCTTGGTCCTGCTCTATGTCCAGTATTCTGCCATTACTTATAGGCCCTTGATATGTAATTTGTTGAGCTGTGATCGCTGACTCTCATTGCTATAGCCTACCACTTTGAAGTCCTCTACCGGTTTCATCGAGCAGTTTACCGACGGCTGGGAGGAGCGATGGAAGCCTTCCCATGCTAAGAAGGAAACAACAGGCACTGACGAGGAATGGGCCTACGTTGGTGAATGGGCAGTTGAGGAGCCTTATGTCCTCAAGGGAATGGAGGGTGACAAGGGTCTTGTTGTCAAGGACAAGGCTGCCCACCATGCCATCTCCGCTAAGCTCCCCAAGAAGATTGACAACACGGGCAAGACCTTGGTTGTCCAATACGAAGTCAAGCTGCAGAGTAAGCTTTTTGACCCCAAAGTTGTTGAAGAGTTCGCGTGCTAATACCTGGGCTCAGAGGGTCTGGAGTGCGGTGGTGCTTACATGAAGCTTCTTCGTGAGAACAAGGCTCTCCACCAGGAAGAGTTCAGCAACACGACCCCCTACGTCATCATGTTCGGCCCTGACAAGTGTGGTTCTACCAACAAGGTCCACTTCATCTTCAACCACAAGAACCCCAAGACCGGCGAATACGAGGAGAAGCACCTCGATGCTGCTCCTATTGCCACCATCGCCAAGACGACGGAGCTCTACACTCTTCTCGTCCACCCCAACAACACCTTCACTATCCAGAAGAACCACGACACTGTCCGTGAAGGCAGCCTCCTTGACCAGTTCAAGCCCTCCGTCAACCCGCCTGAGGAGATCGATGACCCCGATGACACGAAGCCTGAGGACTGGGTTGACGAGGCCCGTATCCCGGACCCTGATGCCAAGAAGCCTGAGGACTGGGACGAGGATGCGCCGTACGAAATCGTCGACGAGGAGGCTACCAAGCCTGAAGACTGGCTAGAGGAGGAGCCCCTTACCGTTCCTGACCCCGAGGCCGAGAAGCCCGAAGACTGGGACGATGAGGAGGACGGTGATTGGATCCCTCCCACGGTCCCCAACCCCAAGTGCGCCGATGTTTCTGGATGTGGCCCGTGGACCCAGCCCATGAAGAAGAACCCCGACTACAAGGGCAAGTGGACTGCGCCTTACATCGACAACCCTGCCTACAAGGGTCCCTGGGCTCCTCGTAAGATCAAGAACCCCGACTACTTCGAGGACAAGACGCCCGCCAACTTCGAGCCTATTGGTGCCGTAAGTAACCTTATATCTCTAGGTTTTCATGATTTAAACTGACAACCCTGTGCAGCTCGGCTTTGAGATCTGGACCATGCAGAACGACATCATGTTCGACAACATCTATGTCGGCCACTCGATTGAGGAGGCTAACCAGCTTGCTGCCGAGACATTTGACAAGAAGCACCCCGTTGAGAAGGCCCTGGAGGAAGCTGAGAAGCCGAAGAAGGATGACAAGCCCAAGTCCCCCTCCGAGCTGCGGTTCCTGGATGACCCGGTCGAGTACGTCAAGGAGAAGCTCGACCTGTTCCTCACCATCGCCGCCAACGACCCCATCCAGGCTATGAAGTTCGTCCCTGAGGTTCCCACTGCCATCGGTGGCCTCCTTGTCACTATCGTAGCTCTTATCGGCATCTTCACCGCCGGAGGCAGCGCACCTGCGCCTGTCAAGAAGGCCGCTGCTGATGCCAAGTCTAAGGCAACTGAGGCCAAGGACAAGGCTGCTGAGGCCGTCTCTACCGGCGCAGAGAACGTGAAAGCTGAGGCGAATAAGCGTACCAAGAACCAATCGTAGGTGCGGTTTCAGCTATAAGGGGAAGACACGTGAAGACGACGTGGGAGGATGTGCCGGCTAATTAGAGCTGAGCAAAGGACCATTCAATCGTATTAATGCCACGCTATGATACTGCTTTCAGGTCCATTCTTGTTCCCGACAACCCGGTTGATATGGCACGGCGCAGGTGTATACTAGGCGACCAAATAACTATTGAATTTTTCCTTTTCAGGGCTGAGTCTTCGTAAAACTATGCTTACTGCACTAGTATGTCACCGTCGGCCGTAAAGGCGTCCTTCCTAAGTTAAAAACGAATATGTTCCCAAACATTAACTCTAGGCTTCCACAAGTAGAATAATGGTTCTGCATCCAGATAACTACATTGCCACGAGATAGGTCCGGGTGTATAAACTGTGTCAAAGGAGCCTTCGGCTGCTGCGAGCATACTAGAAAAGAAGAACCAACTGCATGTCATTTCAGCCTCTGCAGAAGCCAAAAGTCAATGAGTGCTGAATATCCAACGAACAAGCCGTATGAAACTAAGATCGATACATTTACTCCCTACTACTTGTTCTGATCGAGTCATATGGCCTAGGTAGCTATACCGGCGCATAAGAGGCCCCTTTTTCTCTTTCCTCACACCTCCCTCCTCCTTTCTTCATCTAATTAGGTCGGCCACTCTGCAGCACGTACCATAACGACAATCCGCATCGAACGAATATCGAACACTGACAATCGGACACGATCGCCATCACTACCAGTGCCACACCACACTAGAGCTTAACCCCAAACCTCGAAGACCTCCCCAGGATAGTCAAGAAGCAAGAATAGCCACGGATAGATACACTAGCGCGCCACGCCTTCAGCTCAGGGGGACATTGTGCCACCCCACCGTCCTCGAGCGCGGCTGCCGCCTCTGCCGCCGGCGCGAGCCTCCCATCATCTTCGGCTCCTGCCCCGCTGCGTGAGTCTCGACCGTCGGGGTCCACGGGTGCGCCCGCTCGCGGTGCGCCGTGGGAGGACTGGCGGACGGAGGTGTTGGACTGGGAAGGGTTGCTGAGGCTTTTGGGCTAGGGGTAATTGTTGGACGGGCTGTCGGCCTGTCGTACTTTCCTTGGAGGGCGAGAGTCTGTCTGTGGGTAGACAGACAGGTAGGCATGAAGGTAGAAGCAGACGGAAATGTGGAACCTTGCTTCCGCTTGCTGCCGAAGTGCCTTTTTTCTCCCAGAGTCTGGGCGAGACGAGCTAGTGTGCTGTTTCCCTGGGTTGAATATCGGATAGGATGGCGAATGCGTTTATATTGCGAGACCTAAGCGCTTGTCCTCCAATTACCACCAGTATAAGGGGGGCCCTGTCCGACCACGGCGTAAGCTTCAGCTACGAGTAGCAATGGTAAAAACTTCGAGGTCGTTGGGTCCTCCGACGTTGGTCCGTCAGGCACGTACCGTACATTACTAGCCCAAGGCTGCCACAGCAGCCAATCCAAGGACAAGTCTGGCAAGAGAGCGCCCTGGTTGCTCTGCCCCGCCACCGGACACCGGTGAATCGAACGGACTCCCCCCGTTGGTGACAACCGGCCCCTCTCGCGTCTCGGCGCCGGTTGCGACAGAAACGGTGGGGGAAATAGCAGACCCAGTACCCGGGACGATCGTATCGGTCGTACTCGGCTGCCGACTATCTGTAGGCTCTGAGGTCTTGGTGCTGGACATGGTAGTCCGGTCGATCGATTCCGAAGTCTCACCGGTAGGCATGGGAGGAGCCTGATCGGTCGACGGCGAGGTTTCGGTAGGAGGTATGGACGGATCTCCGCCGGCAGGAGCTGTCACCGCGCTTGTGCTGGAACTCGTATCGGCTGATGTTTCCGGTAAGGTCGCCGACGCCGCAGGCTGAGAGGTCGCCGGCGACGTCTCTTCTACCGTCGTTTTCGTGGTCTTCCCGGGGTCGTTGCCTGTGGTCGTGGGCGAGGTTCTCGGTACTTCCGCGCTGGACGCCATCCTAGTGGATGGTAACTCAGACGTGGATTTGGAGGTCGGGCCCGGATAGGACGTGAAACTGTTCAGGATATATGAGGCATGTTCGATGACGGAGTCGGGGATTTTGATATCCAACTTGTCACAAGCCGATGGCAGACGATCCAGCTCGTCCCTGAAACCTGTCAGTGTCTTACACGTATGTAAAATACTTGTCGCCAGCTTTTGTAGGAAGCCATCGGCGGACTGCTCGCATATGCACTTGATGTGCTCGCATCCTAGGTCCCGGGCACGGTCTTTCGTGCAGCTAGGAGGAAGCTCCATCTCATCCTGCTCACAGTCATCATCCTCACAGTCGTCATCGTCGTCGTCATCGCGGTCGCCAACATCGTGCCTGTCGCCCTCGTAGTTATCATTATCTTTATGTGGCCAAGGAACCAAGTTTTCCCCGTAGCCCGGGTCCCCCCCAAAACCGACGGTCGCTATCGCTCGGTGGGAAAGCCCTGACAGGAGCACCACTAAGAGGGCCGACGAGCGCAACATCTCGATAGCAAGGTTATTGTTTGGGTGGAGAATAAAGGGCCGTCGTTCTTCCAATGCCTCACCGCCAATGCTCTCTCCATTCCTCGGTATGAGGGAATTGACAGCGCAAGAAGTGGGTGGGTTGGTTGTAGAGCACATCGGTTGCCCTGATCTCTTATACGGCAGGACCACAGGAGTTAGTGGTATAAACGTCCCTCAATGCCGTTGGCGTAAGGACCCGTTGATGGTGAGGTTCCACGTTTTAGCATGTAGTATCTCCTCTCGAAACACTCCGGGCCAGGCAACACGGTGGCCTACTTCTTAAGCCAGCTTTCGGCCTGGTGGGTACGATGGTTGATTACCGGGTCAGCGCGATGCCAGCCCGGTCCGTTTGACATAGGGACTGCCGAAGCGAGTGCACGGGAAGCCCACGTTTGTCAACACGGATGCTTGTCTTAGCGGGTTAGTTTATAACTACTTAAATCCTTGGGTTGGTAGTTCGGACTAGCATCAAGGTTAACCAAGCCGCGCGCATTGTAGACGCAGTGAGTGCACGTAACGAACACCGAAAGCAGTTTTCCTTACGCGAGCTAGACATCTGGGGCTGGAAACACATGCCAAGCTCGACGGCACGTTCCGGGTCCCTGACATGGTTGACACTTTGCCGCGAGCCACCCGCCACAAACCTGCATTTCTCGTAAAACGCGATCGCGCTAGTATCTGATGCATACACGACGGCCTTCAGCTCGAGGTGCTTGCCTTGCGGCCGCGCCTCCTTGACGGCGCGCTCCACGACGACCTTCATCAACGCGCTGCTCAGACCTCGACCGTAGGCTTCGGGTCGGCTGTATAAGGCTGTAATTTCGAAAGAGGCGCATCCTCGGGGCCGTCTCGTGTGGTATCATTTAGCATAACCCGCAAGGATGCTCTCTCCTCAGGCCACCTCTACGGTAGCGGGCTGATCAGCGACGCGGCGGACAAGACGCTTCCGTTGGCCAGGCTAACGGCGAAAACGTCTTTGCTAAGGGGCTTTGGACGCTCTTGAGCCAGTCCCCGCCGGCGAATGCACTCTCTCGCGGCGGTACGTGGAACCGGACGCTATCGGCACAGCGAACCCCAGGTCCTAAGCCGCCGCATTTACTCAAGGCAAGAAGAGGGAGAGGTTCGAAACGGATGCTACCTACCATCAGGATCCTGCTGCAGCGCAGCCAGCCTGAAGGGCTTGTAATGCCAGAGATAGAATCGGCAGCCTTCCTCCTTGCCCGAAACGTGCTCGATTCTCCGCCCAGCGTCGTTGGACAGGTTGACGCTTTTCGGCCATGTTGGTTTCAGGTGCGGCCGGATGATTTGTACGGGGCCAATCCTGTGCTCCCTCTTCCTGCAGCTGGCTTGCAAACAATCGGGGTCCATCGAGGCAGTACGGAGTTGGTCACTCGTGGCAGGACGGTATTTAACACAGCTGGCAGCATTGTAATTCCAATCATCGCCCGATGCCACCAAGAACTGATTCCTATGCGTCAAATGCGGGAACTATGACCCACGAAACTGATCTAGAGCCCACTGACAGTGGCTTGTCGTCGCTAGTGGGATGGCTGGGGGCTGTTCGCTATTTATAGGGAAGTACTTGCTGCCAACCAACATTGTCAAGGCCCCGGCCAGGTGGTTAAACCTCCCAGCAAGTCCTATGAGTGGAGTGGTGGGACTATCCGCCCTGCCGCCCCTCTCGCATCCCTGCCGTGCTCCGTTTTTCTGGGGGATGACCCAGGCACTAGGCTTGTTAGCGCAAGCAACTGCGGATGGGTCCTGTGCTTCTGCTCTGCGCGTGTCAGCTCGATGCGACCTGACCTGCTGCCCCTGTCGCGTGATATTGTCGCGCAGGATTTCGGCAATAGACTTTTGAGACTTTCGATGGATTCCTCCTTCCTGCTCGACTCTTGTTCTTTCATCAATCGATCATTTCAAAATCCGCCGCGATAATGGACACCCTAGATCAGCTAGATCAGCACCCTACTGCGGGGGACGCAAGCGACAAGTTCGAAGACTTTGATCTTAAAGCTGTGTTCCAAGAAACGGCGCGAGAGGCAGCCTCCGAAACCTGCAGCAACTTTGTCGTTGAGTTTGGGCCGCGCCGCGTCCGCGTGGCACGCAATCTTGAGCTATGTGATTTCGAATCCATGTTTAAAAATGATACTCGAGGCGATGAGTATCCAATTCGCTGGATGTAAGTCTCGGTCACCTGACGTCCATTCGTTGGCTGATAGGTCTTGACGTATGTACAGAAATGTCTGGGACACTTATGCGCAGAAAGACATCGTGGATTACATAGGCCAGCAATATGAGTTCTCAGACAGGTTGAGATCCCTAGTTAAGATGAAGCCTGTTGCCAAGTGGAGAGAGGATCGCACGAAACAAAGAAGAAAGATCGCCGGCGTGCAGAAACCAGCAGCTAGAGGCAAGACTACTTCAACCGAGTCTGCTTTGGAAAGAGGCGAGAAGGCATCCAGTACGGGATCTGAGCAGCTACCTGCTGAGCCACCGCCCGAGATCTCGTTAGACGGAGATGACATCCAGTTGTATTTCTTATTGAAAGAGACGGTCAACTACTCGTCAATCGACCACACGGACCGAGGTAACTACTCTTCTCCCTCAAGATGCATTTGAGACCTTGAGTTAACGAAGGAAAGCCCTCTGCATCGGAGCACACTGGCTTTATCGACGACCTATGCCTCCGATGCCTACTGCTAAAGACGGATCGAGGCTGATGCCACCTAAACATTGGTTATGGCTTACCCTCTGCGACGATAGTAGGGTTTCTTATGACCATCCTCTCGCGGGCAGCTACTAACTGTCAGTTCAGATACTGTCCTGTCGTTCCACGAAGAACCGACCATCGAACCGGCATCCCCCGAGGTGAACGCTGAAAAATGGCGGCTGGACAATCTTAAAAGCATGAGGTCTAATATGCTTAACGTGCTCAAACAGTTGTCCCAACAGGGCTATGACGAGTACAAAACGAACCCCCTTACTCAGAGCTCCGTGAGGAAAGCCTTGCAGGCTAAGATGCGAAGACCGAAATTTCCACCAGACCAACTCAAGCAGGAGCTGGGGGAGGAAGGAGCGAGCAATCTATTCTACTACTTGTTTGAGGACTATACCGCAGCTGGTCCCTTCCAGGCGGCACGTGACACCCTTAATGAACTGGTTTGTCTCCTTTCACCCAAAGAGTGTGTTTCATCTTACTGATTTTTTCCAGACTCCAATAGTGCTGCATAGCGATGTAGGTGAACTAGAGAGAGTGGGTTTCGACCACAGGCTTACACGACATAGAGCCGGAAAATGAAGCACAAGACTTCCGAGATCATCCCGCGACTTCACAACCTGAGTAAAGAGTTGCGCGAGCTGAGGCATCTGTTCGAGAATTACAAAAGCCTCATCAAGAAGATCATGGTGACAACGAAAACGGAGGGGCCGACGGGCGAGTACGCGTGGAACCTAGCGCGTTCGCTGTCCAACTTGAGCAATCCAACGGCTGCTATGGACACGCCCATCGAGGAACCGCGAGTGAAATTGACCAAGTCTGCCATGGACCGCTTTGATCGATTGGCTGACCGGTTGCAATGGCTCATGCTGAACACCATCCAAGGACACCAGGAAGAGATCACTGCTCTCTCTGATACCGTAAGTAAAATCCTGCGAAGTCGACCCTAGGATCTTCTCTCATGTGTGGCTAACGAGGAAGCAGTATTTCAACCTCACGCAGCAGAAGGACTCACAAGCGACGGCGAAGCTGAATCGGAGCGCGACGCTGCTGGCGAAGCTCAGCGTGATCTTCCTGCCACTGAGCTTCATGACGGGCTACTTCGGGGTAGAGATCAGCGACCTCAACAACTACTGGACCTCCGAGGACTATTGGAACGCGTTTGCGGTGGTAGCGGTCCTGTCGTTCTTGTGTCTGTTCTTCATCGGCAGGATGCTCATGTTCTTGGACGACCTGGGCATACAGTTCTGGAGACTGCTCCGGGCTGGCAGTCGAAGGGTTCTGGGATGGCCGTCTCAACGGAAGGCAGAAAGGGACAGGAACGCCGACTCAATAGTAGCAGATGCAGGAGATACCTGACTTGTTTGACATCTTTCCTCCACCCCTTACCCGCATCTGTAGCTCGTAGATAGTTTCATCGTAGCTTCATGGCTCGTATCAGGGTGTGTTAGCGATGGAAGTTATGTTCTCTACCGAGTAGGTACCTAGCTTGATGGCAGCGCTAGGGCGGTAAGATATCCTTATCAAATTATCAATTTCACATGCTCAGTGGTCCGGTTTGTTTGTAAAGGTGCTCATGAAACTAGACCTACTACGTACTAGTATTACATCCACCATCAACTTTGAGTTCCCCGAATCGAGAAAGGCAACCGATCTCGCGTGACGATTTCACAATTTGATCACGGATACTTCGTACACATGACACCAATGACGCACATGTATCTACCTACCTAGGTACATAATTGGCTCTTCCTTTTATAATACTAGAAGGACTCTTCATCGCAGGTTAAATATGATCGTAATGACTGCTTCGTATACATATATACATACTACATTCTCAAGCCACCCTCAATAAAGGTTTTTGACGGTTGCAACTAGCCTATTAACCTCCATGACCCCCTCCTTGCCGAGCAACCGGAAACACCACCTGTAAGGATCAAGCGGTCGAGCTAATCTCTAGCGTCTAGTGCAGGTACATGATGCCCTGCCCAGGCTAATTACTGGAACCCACAGAAACCAAGCTTTGTTCCAATGATATACCTAGAATCATCTATTCTGGTGCCTCTAACTTGGTTTACCCTTCTAGCTCCAACATTCCCAACACCATTGTATCCGTGCTTTCTGAACAAAGTCGACGACCCTTTTTGCTTCCATTTTTTCCACAAGACTTTCCCTCGCCGATTCTCCGCAGATCACGTGTGACCTTGCCCAGAGTACCTAAGTAGATCGGACGGAGGCAATGACGTCCTATGCCATATTCATCCAGTTTTCCACAATAATGTATCAGCAGCTAAAACATACATAAAGTTAATACTTAACATCTAATCAACTTCTATTCTAACCTCTCTTAATTACTCTCGCTTTTAAGACAAGAATTTCCCATGTCAATACCAAGCTAGCAAGGTCCAGGCGTGTCCCAATCCGACAATACCCACGAATATCCACCGTCTTGGCGGTGAAAGAACCCCCTATTGTTATAATAGTGACAGCTTCCCGACCTCTTCAACTCGCTGTCATTTCCATCCATAACGAAACCATCATACCGGCGACCTACCATGCCTTCACATACTTCAAACGGAGCCACCAATTGCCTCCTGGGTCGTGTGCGCTTCATCCCGCTATCCTACGAAAGCAATGATCCCGACTCTGCCAGAAAGCTCGTCCTGGCTCTGAGACCCGAATGGGCCAGTCCAGATTCGAAAGTCGAATTCGTACGATTCACCGACGGCATCACAAACACGCTACTAAAAGCGGTCAATAAAAAGGAAGGCTTGTCGGAAGAGGAGATCGACAACGAGGCTATTTTGCTACGAGCTTATGGGAATGGTACCGATGTAATAATAGACCGTCGACGAGAGACGCAGAACCATGAGCTCCTCGAGAAATTCGGCCTGGCGCCTGAGCTATTCGCACGGTTTGACAATGGCATGATGTATCGCTACATCCGTGGCCGTCCCACGTCTCCAGCGGATTTAAGGATGCCATCGATATACCTAGCAGTCGCGAGGCGCCTGGCCCAATGGCACGCAACCGTACCGTGTATACATGAAAGCTATCCGCAGAAGAACGGCTTGGACGGGTTGACCAACGGCTCCCATGAGGTACCTATGGACCTCGTGGCACCAGGGAAACCGCCTCCTAACGTGTGGACGGTAATGCAGAAGTGGATTCTGGCACTCCCTACTAAGACCGAAGCGCAGCGCACGAGACAGGCAGCGCTACAGAAGGAGCTTAAGAAATTAATAGCGGAGCTAAGTCAACGTCCAGGTCTGGGAAAGAACGGGGTAAGCTCACAGATTCATTACGCGCGAGAGGTCCAGATGGATGCTGATTTGAAGACTACAGCTTGTCTTCGCCCACTGCGACCTGTTGTGCGGGAACGTTATCATTGAGCCGAAGGCCGCAGGCATGAACGGTAGCAGTTCCCAGGAGCGCGTGAACTTCATAGACTATGAATACGCCACTCCCTCTCCGGCAGCATTCGATATAGCGAACCACTTTGCCGAGTGGGGAGGCTTCGACTGCGACTACAGCGTGCTGCCCACGCGCGCACAACGGACGGAGTTCATTAGAGAGTACATCCGCACGTACTTCAAACTATTACCAGGGCAGACCGGCGCAGTAGACGAAGAGGCCGAAAGTCAGAAGTTATTACACGAAGTCGACACTTTCCGCGGGGTCCCTGGGTTCTACTGGGGAATATGGGCCCTGATTCAGGCTACCATCTCCCAGATCGATTTTGATTACGCCACCTATGCTGAGCTCAGGCTTGGCGAGTACTGGGCGTGGAGAGAGGAGGCCGATGGTACGCGGGGAAGGAGCGGCAAGGAGACTCCACTGCGGGAAAGGAGATGGGCGCAGGTCGAGTAGGCCAATGCGCCGTCAAATAAAAAGGGGCTTGGGTTTGTCACAACTGGAAGAGGCCCGTGCGCAACTCCAACGCGCACAAGAAGGATGCCAGCGTTGTGCTTACAGGTACGTTAACGAACGAAAGGAAGGGGCAGCGCGCGTTTGTCGTTTCTCACATAAAATGGATGGCGAGGGCACCCGGAGAGGGGGCTTTAACAGGATAGGGACGAGATTCAGAAGACGGGGGGCGGTTCCGCGAAGCCGGGCTTCATGGGGTTCTCCCCCCGGTTTCTGTCTAGCATCAGCGGAGGTGTTTAACACATCTGCGCATATTCAACATGTGTTGCATTATACTAGAGCAGCGAGTCGTTAATTATAAGTTTAGAAGTAGGCCCACGTCTTAGAACCTTTCGTGGCTGTAATCTGTAATGTAATAACAATCCCATAACTTAAATCGGAGTTGGCTGTGGTGGGACTCGGCTGACGTTCTTCGGGTTGGGGGTATCAAAGATGGCCTTTATTTTAGTAATGAAGCATCATGTGTACCTCAGTGCAAGCTATGGTTGTTTTAGTTCTATTCTGATTCTAGGAAGAGGTCGCGGTGTGTGCGCGAAGAATAGAAGTCAAGCGACTTGTCATTCAATAGATATCACAACAGCTCAGCCATACACCCACCGTCCATCAAGGAGGCATCTGTGTCGCAGAATAGGGGTAACTTGTTTAATCATCAAGTCCCAGGGTCGTATAAGCACCCCGTAACAACGTTGTTCCGGGGCACCCGTACTATATATAGAGCTTCCTAGCCATCGATCTTTAGGGCCCTGGTTATGCATATCAAATTTACACTTTCTACATTTTATGCTACCTTTCCTCGTGATCAGCCTAACTTTGACAGTTAAAAGACAGTTCACGTTTCGACCTGACATGACTAAGAAAAACAAAAGCACCCACGGTGCAGGCTCCATTATGATATACATGAAAGGCCCAACAGAGGAAGACTTCAGAGATGAAAGCTGCTTGGCCGCCTAAATTAACCACAGGCTGAAAATGACTTCCCTACAGTCCCTGTTCCGATTGAGCAAGCTGAGCACGGGTTACCTATCGTAACTGCCACCTTTCCCGTCATAAGGTACATTTTACCTTCGCTTCTCCTCCCATTCCCTCACTAATTGTGCCTACCTGCCGACTGATTCTGTTGTTCCAACCATCGTCTTCTTCTCTCGCGTAGTACTCTATCTGCCCGTTCAGGAGACTTCTCTCTCCAAGCCCTGTTCTCAGCGCGTCTTCTCCTTCTTGCCTGGGTCGCAGGGTTCGGAATATCACCGAACTTATTCCTTTCGACCTGACCACTTTCGTTAATATGTATAATCAACATGCGAAAAGTTTAATGATGCTCACCGGAGATTGGGGGACAGCGGACTGTCCTCCGGAGAGCCCAGAGGGGGGACCAGAGGAGGGCCTAGAGGGACCGGCAGGGGCGGGAACGGACGAGGTCGGGCTCCTTGTACCAGAATTGGAAAGCTGCAAGCCAGGGTTAGCGAATTCGAAATAATAACCGACATGCGAAAAAGTTAATAATGCTTACCGGAGGTTGGTGGACAGCGGACTGTCCCGCTGAGGGCCCAGAGGGGGGCCTTGAGAGACCGGCAGGGGCGGGAACGGACGAGGTCGGGCTCGTTGTACCAGAATTGGAAACCTGCAAGCCAGGGTTAGTGAATTCGAAATAATAACTGACAGTCGAACCAAAACCGTAAAGAGGAGAACTTACCGAAGGTGGTTGAAGGACAGCGGACTGTCCGGCTGAGGTGTCAGTGCCAATCTGCATCCTGCTGGTTACAGACAGGACAGATTTCAGCATCTCCTCCAACTCAACCCTTTTCTCGGCCGCGACGGCGCGGGCCGCTTCAGCTTCGGTCTTGCGCTTTCCCAGGTCGTCAATAACAAGTTCAAGTTGTCGGTTCATCACCGCTATGTGAGCCTCCGAAAGCTC
This sequence comes from Monosporascus ibericus, assembly GCA_004154915.1. NCBI lineage: Eukaryota > Fungi > Ascomycota > Sordariomycetes > Xylariales > Monosporascus > Monosporascus ibericus. Next base: position 321 of record QJNU01000455.1, on the reverse strand, counting down.
GACAGCGGCATCTGCAAGCATAGCTTCACATTCATGCCTTTCTACATCGGCCTGGGCAGCATTGAGCAGCCTGGTACAATAGCCAACCACGGCGGCCAAGTCGTCAGCGAGGGAGCTGGTTTCTAGCTGCTGTTGCTGCGAGACAGGACGAGATGCCGGGGGGAGAGTAGTGGATTGCTCTCTGGGCGGGCCAGAGTTCGAAGGACCACTGAACGAACTACTATCACCAGTGGCAGCCGGGCGACGAAGGTGAGGCGGAACCCAACCTAGCTGTTGTTGCTGCGAGACAGGACGAGACGCTGGAGGAGGGGGGGGGGGGGG